>OX596064.1:20000-52500 GCA_951394065.1 Venusia cambrica | reverse complement strand
AGGTTAGGTTAGGTTAGGTTAGGTTAGGTTAGGTTAGGTTAGGTTAGGTTAGGTTAGGTTAGGTTAGGTTAGGTTAGGTTAGGTTAGGTTAGGTTAGGTTAGGTTAGGTTAGGTTAGGTTAGGTTAGGTTAGGTTAGGTTAGGTTAGGTTAGGTTAGGTTAGGTTAGGTTAGGTTAGGTTAGGTTAGGTTAGGTTAGGTTAGGTTAGGTTAGGTTAGGTTAGGTTAGGTTAGGTTAGGTTAGGTTAGGTTAGGTTAGGTTAGGTTAGGTTAGGTTAGGTTAGGTTAGGTTAGGTTAGGTTAGGTTAGGTTAGGTTAGGTTAGGTTAGGTTAGGTTAGGTTAGGTTAGGTTAGGTTAGGTTAGGTTAGGTTAGGTTAGGTTAGGTTAGGTTAGGTTAGGTTAGGTTAGGTTAGGTTAGGTTAGGTTAGGTTAGGTTAGGTTAGGTTAGGTTAGGTTAGGTTAGGTTAGGTTAGGTTAGGTTAGGTTAGGTTAGGTTAGGTTAGGTTAGGTTAGGTTAGGTTAGGTTAGGTTAGGTTAGGTTAGGTTAGGTTAGGTTAGGTTAGGTTAGGTTAGGTTAGGTTAGGTTAGGTTAGGTTAGGTTAGGTTAGGTTAGGTTAGGTTAGGTTAGGTTAGGTTAGGTTAGGTTAGGTTAGGTTAGGTTAGGTTAGGTTAGGTTAGGTTAGGTTAGGTTAGGTTAGGTTAGGTTAGGTTAGGTTAGGTTAGGTTAGGTTAGGTTAGGTTAGGTTAGGTTAGGTTAGGTTAGGTTAGGTTAGGTTAGGTTAGGTTAGGTTAGGTTAGGTTAGGTTAGGTTAGGTTAGGTTAGGTTAGGTTAGGTTAGGTTAGGTTAGGTTAGGTTAGGTTAGGTTAGGTTAGGTTAGGTTAGGTTAGGTTAGGTTAGGTTAGGTTAGGTTAGGTTAGGTTAGGTTAGGTTAGGTTAGGTTAGGTTAGGTTAGGTTAGGTTAGGTTAGGTTAGGTTAGGTTAGGTTAGGTTAGGTTAGGTTAGGTTAGGTTAGGTTAGGTTAGGTTAGGTTAGGTTAGGTTAGGTTAGGTTAGGTTAGGTTAGGTTAGGTTAGGTTAGGTTAGGTTAGGTTAGGTTAGGTTAGGTTAGGTTAGGTTAGGTTAGGTTAGGTTAGGTTAGGTTAGGTTAGGTTAGGTTAGGTTAGGTTAGGTTAGGTTAGGTTAGGTTAGGTTAGGTTAGGTTAGGTTAGGTTAGGTTAGGTTAGGTTAGGTTAGGTTAGGTTAGGTTAGGTTAGGTTAGGTTAGGTTAGGTTAGGTTAGGTTAGGTTAGGTTAGGTTAGGTTAGGTTAGGTTAGGTTAGGTTAGGTTAGGTTAGGTTAGGTTAGGTTAGGTTAGGTTAGGTTAGGTTAGGTTAGGTTAGGTTAGGTTAGGTTAGGTTAGGTTAGGTTAGGTTAGGTTAGGTTAGGTTAGGTTAGGTTAGGTTAGGTTAGGTTAGGTTAGGTTAGGTTAGGTTAGGTTAGGTTAGGTTAGGTTAGGTTAGGTTAGGTTAGGTTAGGTTAGGTTAGGTTAGGTTAGGTTAGGTTAGGTTAGGTTAGGTTAGGTTAGGTTAGGTTAGGTTAGGTTAGGTTAGGTTAGGTTAGGTTAGGTTAGGTTAGGTTAGGTTAGGTTAGGTTAGGTTAGGTTAGGTTAGGTTAGGTTAGGTTAGGTTAGGTTAGGTTAGGTTAGGTTAGGTTAGGTTAGGTTAGGTTAGGTTAGGTTAGGTTAGGTTAGGTTAGGTTAGGTTAGGTTAGGTTAGGTTAGGTTAGGTTAGGTTAGGTTAGGTTAGGTTAGGTTAGGTTAGGTTAGGTTAGGTTAGGTTAGGTTAGGTTAGGTTAGGTTAGGTTAGGTTAGGTTAGGTTAGGTTAGGTTAGGTTAGGTTAGGTTAGGTTAGGTTAGGTTAGGTTAGGTTAGGTTAGGTTAGGTTAGGTTGAGGTTAGGTTAGGTTAGGTTAGGTTAGGTTAGGTTAGGTTAGGTTAGGTTAGGTTAGGTTAGGTTAGGTTAGGTTAGGTTAGGTTAGGTTAGGTTAGGTTAGGTTAGGTTAGGTTAGGTTAGGTTAGGTTAGGTTAGGTTAGGTTAGGTTAGGTTAGGTTAGGTTAGGTTAGGTTAGGTAGGTTAGGTTAGGTTAGGTTAGGTTAGGTTAGGTTAGGTTAGGTTAGGTTAGGTTAGGTTAGGTTAGGTTAGGTTAGGTTAGGTTAGGTTAGGTTAGGTTAGGTTAGGTTAGGTTAGGTTAGGTTAGGTTAGGTTAGGTTAGGTTAGGTTAGTTAGGTTAGGTTAGGTTAGGTTAGGTTAGGTTAGGTTAGGTTAGGTTAGGTTAGGTTAGGTTAGGTTAGGTTAGGTTAGGTTAGGTTAGGTTAGGTTAGGTTAGGTTAGGTTAGGTTAGGTTAGGTTAGGTTAGGTTAGGTTAGGTTAGGTTAGGTTAGGTTAGGTTAGGTTAGTTAGGTTAGGTTAGGTTAGGTTAGGTTAGGTTAGGTTAGGTTAGGTTAGGTTAGGTTAGGTTAGGTTAGGTTAGGTTAGGTTAGGTTAGGTTAGGTTAGGTTAGGTTAGGTTAGGTTAGGTTAGGTTAGGTTAGGTTAGGTTAGGTTAGGTTAGGTTAGGTTAGGTTAGGTTAGGTTAGGTTAGGTTAGGTTAGGTTAGGTTAGGTTAGGTTAGGTTAGGTTAGGTTAGGTTAGGTTAGGTTAGGTTAGGTTAGGTTAGGTTAGGTTAGGTTAGGTTAGGTTAGGTTAGGTTAGGTTAGGTTAGGTTAGGTTAGGTTAGGTTAGGTTAGGTTAGGTTAGGTTAGGTTAGGTTAGGTTAGGTTAGGTTAGGTTAGGTTAGGTTAGGTTAGGTTAGGTTAGGTTAGGTTAGTTAGGTTAGGTTAGGTTAGGTTAGGTTAGGTTAGGTTAGGTTAGGTTAGGTTAGGTTAGGTTAGGTTAGGTTAGGTTAGGTTAGGTTAGGTTAGGTTAGGTTAGGTTAGGTTAGGTTAGGTTAGGTTAGGTTAGGTTAGGTTAGGTTAGGTTAGGTTAGGTTAGGTTAGGTTAGGTTAGGTTAGGTTAGGTTAGGTTAGGTTAGGTTAGGTTAGGTTAGGTTAGGTTAGGTTAGGTTAGGTTAGGTTAGGTTAGGTTAGGTTAGGTTAGGTTAGGTTAGGTTAGGTTAGGTTAGGTTAGGTTAGGTTAGGTTAGGTTAGGTTAGGTTAGGTTAGGTTAGGTTAGGTTAGGTTAGGTTAGGTTAGGTTAGGTTAGGTTAGGTTAGGTTAGGTTAGGTTAGGTTAGGTTAGGTTAGGTTAGGTTAGGTTAGGTTAGGTTAGGTTAGGTTAGGTTAGGTTAGGTTAGGTTAGGTTAGGTTAGGTTAGGTTAGGTTAGGTTAGGTTAGGTTAGGTTAGGTTAGGTTAGGTTAGGTTAGGTTAGGTTAGGTTAGGTTAGGTTAGGTTAGGTTAGGTTAGGTTAGGTTAGGTTAGGTTAGGTTAGGTTAGGTTAGGTTAGGTTAGGTTAGGTTAGGTTAGGTTAGGTTAGGTTAGGTTAGGTTAGGTTAGGTTAGGTTAGGTTAGGTTAGGTTAGGTTAGGTTAGGTTAGGTTAGGTTAGGTTAGGTTAGGTTAGGTTAGGTTAGGTTAGGTTAGGTTAGGTTAGGTTAGGTTAGGTTAGGTTAGGTTAGGTTAGGTTAGGTTAGGTTAGGTTAGGTTAGGTTAGGTTAGGTTAGGTTAGGTTAGGTTAGGTTAGGTTAGGTTAGGTTAGGTTAGGTTAGGTTAGGTTAGGTTAGGTTAGGTTAGGTTAGGTTAGGTTAGGTTAGGTTAGGTTAGGTTAGGTTAGGTTAGGTTAGGTTAGGTTAGGTTAGGTTAGGTTAGGTTAGGTTAGGTTAGGTTAGGTTAGGTTAGGTTAGGTTAGGTTAGGTTAGGTTAGGTTAGGTTAGGTTAGGTTAGGTTAGGTTAGGTTAGGTTAGGTTAGGTTAGGTTAGGTTAGGTTAGGTTAGGTTAGGTTAGGTTAGGTTAGGTTAGGTTAGGTTAGGTTAGGTTAGGTTAGGTTAGGTTAGGTTAGGTTAGGTTAGGTTAGGTTAGGTTAGGTTAGGTTAGGTTAGGTTAGGTTAGGTTAGGTTAGGTTAGGTTAGGTTAGGTTAGGTTAGGTTAGGTTAGGTTAGGTTAGGTTAGGTTAGGTTAGGTTAGGTTAGGTTAGGTTAGGTTAGGTTAGGTTAGGTTAGGTTAGGTTAGGTTAGGTTAGGTTAGGTTAGGTTAGGTTAGGTTAGGTTAGGTTAGGTTAGGTTAGGTTAGGTTAGGTTAGGTTAGGTTAGGTTAGGTTAGGTTAGGTTAGGTTAGGTTAGGTTAGGTTAGGTTAGGTTAGGTTAGGTTAGGTTAGGTTAGGTTAGGTTAGGTTAGGTTAGGTTAGGTTAGGTTAGGTTAGGTTAGGTTAGGTTAGGTTAGGTTAGGTTAGGTTAGGTTAGGTTAGGTTAGGTTAGGTTAGGTTAGGTTAGGTTAGGTTAGGTTAGGTTAGGTTAGGTTAGGTTAGGTTAGGTTAGGTTAGGTTAGGTTAGGTTAGGTTAGGTTAGGTTAGGTTAGGTTAGGTTAGGTTAGGTTAGGTTAGGTTAGGTTAGGTTAGGTTAGGTTAGGTTAGGTTAGGTTAGGTTAGGTTAGGTTAGGTTAGGTTAGGTTAGGTTAGGTTAGGTTAGGTTAGGTTAGGTTAGGTTAGGTTAGGTTAGGTTAGGTTAGGTTAGGTTAGGTTAGGTTAGGTTAGGTTAGGTTAGGTTAGGTTAGGTTAGGTTAGGTTAGGTTAGGTTAGGTTAGGTTAGGTTAGGTTAGGTTAGGTTAGGTTAGGTTAGGTTAGGTTAGGTTAGGTTAGGTTAGGTTAGGTTAGGTTAGGTTAGGTTAGGTTAGGTTAGGTTAGGTTAGGTTAGGTTAGGTTAGGTTAGGTTAGGTTAGGTTAGGTTAGGTTAGGTTAGGTTAGGTTAGGTTAGGTTAGGTTAGGTTAGGTTAGGTTAGGTTAGGTTAGGTTAGGTTAGGTTAGGTTAGGTTAGGTTAGGTTAGGTTAGGTTAGGTTAGGTTAGGTTAGGTTAGGTTAGGTTAGGTTAGGTTAGGTTAGGTTAGGTTAGGTTAGGTTAGGTTAGGTTAGGTTAGGTTAGGTTAGGTTAGGTTAGGTTAGGTTAGGTTAGGTTAGGTTAGGTTAGGTTAGGTTAGGTTAGGTTAGGTTAGGTTAGGTTAGGTTAGGTTAGGTTAGGTTAGGTTAGGTTAGGTTAGGTTAGGTTAGGTTAGGTTAGGTTAGGTTAGGTTAGGTTAGGTTAGGTTAGGTTAGGTTAGGTTAGGTTAGGTTAGGTTAGGTTAGGTTAGGTTAGGTTAGGTTAGGTTAGGTTAGGTTAGGTTAGGTTAGGTTAGGTTAGGTTAGGTTAGGTTAGGTTAGGTTAGGTTAGGTTAGGTTAGGTTAGGTTAGGTTAGGTTAGGTTAGGTTAGGTTAGGTTAGGTTAGGTTAGGTTAGGTTAGGTTAGGTTAGGTTAGGTTAGGTTAGGTTAGGTTAGGTTAGGTTAGGTTAGGTTAGGTTAGGTTAGGTTAGGTTAGGTTAGGTTAGGTTAGGTTAGGTTAGGTTAGGTTAGGTTAGGTTAGGTTAGGTTAGGTTAGGTTAGGTTAGGTTAGGTTAGGTTAGGTTAGGTTAGGTTAGGTTAGGTTAGGTTAGGTTAGGTTAGGTTAGGTTAGGTTAGGTTAGGTTAGGTTAGGTTAGGTTAGGTTAGGTTAGGTTAGGTTAGGTTAGGTTAGGTTAGGTTAGGTTAGGTTAGGTTAGGTTAGGTTAGGTTAGGTTAGGTTAGGTTAGGTTAGGTTAGGTTAGGTTAGGTTAGGTTAGGTTAGGTTAGGTTAGGTTAGGTTAGGTTAGGTTAGGTTAGGTTAGGTTAGGTTAGGTTAGGTTAGGTTAGGTTAGGTTAGGTTAGGTTAGGTTAGGTTAGGTTAGGTTAGGTTAGGTTAGGTTAGGTTAGGTTAGGTTAGGTTAGGTTAGGTTAGGTTAGGTTAGGTTAGGTTAGGTTAGGTTAGGTTAGGTTAGGTTAGGTTAGGTTAGGTTAGGTTAGGTTAGGTTAGGTTAGGTTAGGTTAGGTTAGGTTAGGTTAGGTTAGGTTAGGTTAGGTTAGGTTAGGTTAGGTTAGGTTAGGTTAGGTTAGGTTAGGTTAGGTTAGGTTAGGTTAGGTTAGGTTAGGTTAGGTTAGGTTAGGTTAGGTTAGGTTAGGTTAGGTTAGGTTAGGTTAGGTTAGGTTAGGTTAGGTTAGGTTAGGTTAGGTTAGGTTAGGTTAGGTTAGGTTAGGTTAGGTTAGGTTAGGTTAGGTTAGGTTAGGTTAGGTTAGGTTAGGTTAGGTTAGGTTAGGTTAGGTTAGGTTAGGTTAGGTTAGGTTAGGTTAGGTTAGGTTAGGTTAGGTTAGGTTAGGTTAGGTTAGGTTAGGTTAGGTTAGGTTAGGTTAGGTTAGGTTAGGTTAGGTTAGGTTAGGTTAGGTTAGGTTAGGTTAGGTTAGGTTAGGTTAGGTTAGGTTAGGTTAGGTTAGGTTAGGTTAGGTTAGGTTAGGTTAGGTTAGGTTAGGTTAGGTTAGGTTAGGTTAGGTTAGGTTAGGTTAGGTTAGGTTAGGTTAGGTTAGGTTAGGTTAGGTTAGGTTAGGTTAGGTTAGGTTAGGTTAGGTTAGGTTAGGTTAGGTTAGGTTAGGTTA
Organism: Venusia cambrica; assembly: GCA_951394065.1. Lineage (NCBI taxonomy): Eukaryota > Metazoa > Arthropoda > Insecta > Lepidoptera > Geometridae > Venusia > Venusia cambrica. The sequence continues at coordinate 45,867 of OX596064.1, read as the reverse complement.
GGTTAGGTTAGGTTAGGTTAGGTTAGGTTAGGTTAGGTTAGGTTAGGTTAGGTTAGGTTAGGTTAGGTTAGGTTGGTTAGGTTAGGTTAGGTTAGGTTAGGTTAGGTTAGGTTAGGTTGGTTAGGTTAGGTTAGGTTAGGTTAGGTTAGGTTAGGTTAGGTTAGGTTAGGTTAGGTTAGGTTAGGTTAGGTTAGGTTAGGTTAGGTTAGGTTAGGTTAGGTTAGGTTAGGTTAGGTTAGGTTAGGTTAGGTTAGGTTAGGTTAGGTTAGGTTAGGTTAGGTTAGGTTAGGTTAGGTTAGGTTAGGTTAGGTTAGGTTAGGTTAGGTTAGGTTAGGTTAGGTTAGGTTAGGTTAGGTTAGGTTAGGTTAGGTTAGGTTAGGTTAGGTTAGGTTAGGTTAGGTTAGGTTAGGTTAGGTTAGGTTAGGTTAGGTTAGGTTAGGTTAGGTTAGGTTAGGTTAGGTTAGGTTAGGTTAGGTTAGGTTAGGTTAGGTTAGGTTAGGTTAGGTTAGGTTAGGTTAGGTTAGGTTAGGTTAGGTTAGGTTAGGTTAGGTTAGGTTAGGTTAGGTTAGGTTAGGTTAGGTTAGGTTAGGTTAGGTTAGGTTAGGTTAGGTTAGGTTAGGTTAGGTTAGGTTAGGTTAGGTTAGGTTAGGTTAGGTTAGGTTAGGTTAGGTTAGGTTAGGTTAGGTTAGGTTAGGTTAGGTTAGGTTAGGTTAGGTTAGGTTAGGTTAGGTTAGGTTAGGTTAGGTTAGGTTAGGTTAGGTTAGGTTAGGTTAGGTTAGGTTAGGTTAGGTTAGGTTAGGTTAGGTTAGGTTAGGTTAGGTTAGGTTAGGTTAGGTTAGGTTAGGTTAGGTTAGGTTAGGTTAGGTTAGGTTAGGTTAGGTTAGGTTAGGTTAGGTTAGGTTAGGTTAGGTTAGGTTAGGTTAGGTTAGGTTAGGTTAGGTTAGGTTAGGTTAGGTTAGGTTAGGTTAGGTTAGGTTAGGTTAGGTTAGGTTAGGTTAGGTTAGGTTAGGTTAGGTTAGGTTAGGTTAGGTTAGGTTAGGTTAGGTTAGGTTAGGTTAGGTTAGGTTAGGTTAGGTTAGGTTAGGTTAGGTTAGGTTAGGTTAGGTTAGGTTAGGTTAGGTTAGGTTAGGTTAGGTTAGGTTAGGTTAGGTTAGGTTAGGTTAGGTTAGGTTAGGTTAGGTTAGGTTAGGTTAGGTTAGGTTAGGTTAGGTTAGGTTAGGTTAGGTTAGGTTAGGTTAGGTTAGGTTAGGTTAGGTTAGGTTAGGTTAGGTTAGGTTAGGTTAGGTTAGGTTAGGTTAGGTTAGGTTAGGTTAGGTTAGGTTAGGTTAGGTTAGGTTAGGTTAGGTTAGGTTAGGTTAGGTTAGGTTAGGTTAGGTTAGGTTAGGTTAGGTTAGGTTAGGTTAGGTTAGGTTAGGTTAGGTTAGGTTAGGTTAGGTTAGGTTAGGTTAGGTTAGGTTAGGTTAGGTTAGGTTAGGTTAGGTTAGGTTAGGTTAGGTTAGGTTAGGTTAGGTTAGGTTAGGTTAGGTTAGGTTAGGTTAGGTTAGGTTAGGTTAGGTTAGGTTAGGTTAGGTTAGGTTAGGTTAGGTTAGGTTAGGTTAGGTTAGGTTAGGTTAGGTTAGGTTAGGTTAGGTTAGGTTAGGTTAGGTTAGGTTAGGTTAGGTTAGGTTAGGTTAGGTTAGGTTAGGTTAGGTTAGGTTAGGTTAGGTTAGGTTAGGTTAGGTTAGGTTAGGTTAGGTTAGGTTAGGTTAGGTTAGGTTAGGTTAGGTTAGGTTAGGTTAGGTTAGGTTAGGTTAGGTTAGGTTAGGTTAGGTTAGGTTAGGTTAGGTTAGGTTAGGTTAGGTTAGGTTAGGTTAGGTTAGGTTAGGTTAGGTTAGGTTAGGTTAGGTTAGGTTAGGTTAGGTTAGGTTAGGTTAGGTTAGGTTAGGTTAGGTTAGGTTAGGTTAGGTTAGGTTAGGTTAGGTTAGGTTAGGTTAGGTTAGGTTAGGTTAGGTTAGGTTAGGTTAGGTTAGGTTAGGTTAGGTTAGGTTAGGTTAGGTTAGGTTAGGTTAGGTTAGGTTAGGTTAGGTTAGGTTAGGTTAGGTTAGGTTAGTTAGGTTAGGTTAGGTTAGGTTAGGTTAGGTTAGGTTAGGTTAGGTTAGGTTAGGTTAGGTTAGGTTAGGTTAGGTTAGGTTAGGTTAGGTTAGGTTAGGTTAGGTTAGGTTAGGTTAGGTTAGGTTAGGTTAGGTTAGGTTAGGTTAGGTTAGGTTAGGTTAGGTTAGGTTAGGTTAGGTTAGGTTAGGTTAGGTTAGGTTAGGTTAGGTTAGGTTAGGTTAGGTTAGGTTAGGTTAGGTTAGGTTAGGTTAGGTTAGGTTAGGTTAGGTTAGGTTAGGTTAGGTTAGGTTAGGTTAGGTTAGGTTAGGTTAGGTTAGGTTAGGTTAGGTTAGGTTAGGTTAGGTTAGGTTAGGTTAGGTTAGGTTAGGTTAGTTAGGTTAGGTTAGGTTAGGTTAGGTTAGGTTAGGTTAGGTTAGGTTAGGTTAGGTTAGGTTAGGTTAGGTTAGGTTAGGTTAGGTTAGGTTAGGTTAGGTTAGGTTAGGTTAGGTTAGGTTAGGTTAGGTTAGGTTAGGTTAGGTTAGGTTAGGTTAGGTTAGGTTAGGTTAGGTTAGGTTAGGTTAGGTTAGGTTAGGTTAGGTTAGGTTAGGTTAGGTTAGGTTAGGTTAGGTTAGGTTAGGTTAGGTTAGGTTAGGTTAGGTTAGGTTAGGTTAGGTTAGGTTAGGTTAGGTTAGGTTAGGTTAGGTTAGGTTAGGTTAGGTTAGGTTAGGTTAGGTTAGGTTAGGTTAGGTTAGGTTAGGTTAGGTTAGGTTAGGTTAGGTTAGGTTAGGTTAGGTTAGGTTAGGTTAGGTTAGGTTAGGTTAGGTTAGGTTAGGTTAGGTTAGGTTAGGTTAGGTTAGGTTAGGTTAGGTTAGGTTAGGTTAGGTTAGGTTAGGTTAGGTTAGGTTAGGTTAGGTTAGGTTAGGTTAGGTTAGGTTAGGTTAGGTTAGGTTAGGTTAGGTTAGGTTAGGTTAGGTTAGGTTAGGTTAGGTTAGGTTAGGTTAGGTTAGGTTAGGTTAGGTTAGGTTAGGTTAGGTTAGGTTAGGTTAGGTTAGGTTAGGTTAGGTTAGGTTAGGTTAGGTTAGGTTAGGTTAGGTTAGGTTAGGTTAGGTTAGGTTAGGTTAGGTTAGGTTAGGTTAGGTTAGGTTAGGTTAGGTTAGGTTAGGTTAGGTTAGGTTAGGTTAGGTTAGGTTAGGTTAGGTTAGGTTAGGTTAGGTTAGGTTAGGTTAGGTTAGGTTAGGTTAGGTTAGGTTAGGTTAGGTAGTTAGGTTAGGTTAGGTTAGGTTAGGTTAGGTTAGGTTAGGTTAGGTTAGGTTAGGTTAGGTTAGGTTAGGTTAGGTTAGGTTAGGTTAGGTTAGGTTAGGTTAGGTTAGGTTAGGTTAGGTTAGGTTAGGTTAGGTTAGGTTAGGTTAGGTTAGGTTAGGTTAGGTTAGGTTAGGTTAGGTTAGGTTAGGTTAGGTTAGGTTAGGTTAGGTTAGGTTAGGTTAGGTTAGGTTAGGTTAGGTTAGGTTAGGTTAGGTTAGGTTAGGTTAGGTTAGGTTAGGTTAGGTTAGGTTAGGTTAGGTTAGGTTAGGTTAGGTTAGGTTAGGTTAGGTTAGGTTAGGTTAGGTTAGGTTAGGTTAGGTTAGGTTAGGTTAGGTTAGGTTTTTTTTTTTTTTTTTTTTTTTTTTTTTTTTTTTCCCGGCATCACTAAACCGGGCGTAGGCGACCCTCTGACTTAGACGTCAGAGTCTTTTATTCTCTTTTTATATTTATTTCTCTGGGTTTTATTTTTTACCCTTTTACTTTATCTTATGTACTAGAGGCATGTTGATAAGCAACACAATACCATCTAATTATCTTAGGGTTCTACTTGTTTCACTATAAGAAGGACAGGCTTTTATATTTTTGTCCTTTACAGTTCGATATGCAACAATGACATGGTAGAGTTTCAGCCTGAAAACTCTTCGGCTTTTTCAAGCTGCAACTCTACCCTGTCTTACAGTCTTACAACCTACAGCAATCCTAGGAGATCTTAGCCTAGTACGAGTTCTATTAACTCAATGTAATTTTATACAGTGTCTATTATTAACTACCTTACTTTTTTAGTTCCTATGCATGTTGTGTATATACTCAGATATACACTTATCATAGTTCTTTATTATCTAGGTTATATAGTCTATTCTATGTCTAACAGTTTTATTTAGAGTCTACATTAATATGGCTGATTTCATGTATATTCTATAATATGCATGAGCAACAATTTTATTTATCTCTATTTCTTATAATTACCTTATTTGCTATTTTGATACAGAATTTAATAAACTTATCTCTAACCTGATTATTTATTATATATTTATTAACATTTTCTGGCTTGATTTCTATGTCTAATTCCTGTTCGACCTCATATCTCTCCCTGCCGAAGACCGGACATTCAAAAATTATGTGTTCTATTGACTCATGTTTTGTTGGTTCGCAGATACACGCCGGACTCTCCTTGCACTTGAAGCGAAACAAGTACTCGGAGAATCCGCCGTGTCCGGTCATTACCTGAGTGGTCATACCGTTTGGGATCATGTGTTTAATAATTTTGAACGCCCCGGTGGCGTCTGGGAAGAATAGTTTCGTCACTCCGGCTGTTGTACCCGTCGTGTACCTCCTGTTCCACTCGTCAAGAGTTCCTTGTCGGATCTGTCGCTTGACGTGCGAAACAGGGCAGGCGTCGTATTTTGGCTTCGTTTTTGATTTTAGTGCCGCTTCTTTCGCCAGCGCGTCAGCTCTCTCATTCCCCTCTAGTCCTGCATGGGCTCTGATCCAGAAGAGATCCACTTCCTTGTTCTGCTTCCTGCTGGTTTCCAGGTTTGAGCGGATTTTCACAGCAAGTGGGTGAGTGGAACTCTTGTTTACGATGGCTTGGAGTGAGGATCTTGAGTCGCTATATACGCCGATTCGGGTTTCAGAGCTGTTTATTATCTCCTCCGTTGCTTTGCATATGGCCAGCAATTCAGCCTGGTAGACCGAGCAGTACGATGAGAGCTTCAGCTTGTGAGTTTTTGTCTCGGCCCCATTTGTCCATATGGATAATGCGGCTCCGACTTGACCCTCAAGCTTACTACCATCTGTGAACATCCGGACTGCGTAATCGCTGTGGATGTCCACCTGCTCTTGGTTTTCCAGGCATACGAATCCCATGGCCATATGTTCTGCAGGGTGGGGTTGCTCAGTGTATGCCGTCATCCTCTCCACTTCCCTGTCCGCTAGTGCCGGTCGGGTGACACCTCTCCGTGCCTCATACAGGGCGGCTGCCTCCTGTATTCTGAGGTCGAGAGGTAGAATGCCGCTCAGCACCAGCGCAGAGTTTAGGGAGACCGTTCTATATGCCCGGCATACCTTCTGTGCGAATCCGCGTTGTGTGTTGTTGAGGAGCTTTTGGACGCATAGCTTTTTCGTCGCTGGAGCCCAGGCGCTAGACGCGTACATCACAACTGGTTCCACTACTGCCGTGTATATGGTTCGCACGACCTCTGGATGGAGACCCCAGCTGATCCTGGCGGCTTTTGATAGATGTTTGTAGATGTTCTGAGCTTTTTTACAAGCTTTAGCAGCGTGTTTGTTAAATGTTAGCTTTTCATCTATCACTAGCCCCAGGATCGTGATCTCCTTGGACATGACAATGTCGATCCCGCCCATCGTCAGGCGCGGGGTGTCAAATTTAAGTTTCCTCGTCACCACCATCGCGTTCGTCTTGTGTGGTGCGAACTTCAACTTATTTTTGACACCCCACTCCCGGACACGGGCGAGCGCGTCATTGGCATGTCCTTGGACTTCTGCGCCGGTGTCTCCATCGAATACCATAACCACGTCGTCTGCGAACGCCTGCACATAGTGTCCGTGCAGGTGCAGCTCCTTTAGGAGCGGGTCTAATAGCAGGTTCCAGAGTACGGGTCCACCGATTGAACCTTGTACGCAGCCTTTTTCGGTAGTTTTTTGGACTTCTTCGCCTGCATATCGGACTCGGACCCTCCTCTCCTCCAGGTAGCTGTCCATAAGCCTTCTGACGTTTATTGGGCATCCTTCCTCAGCCAGCCGGACTCTTACTGCGGGCCACCATGCGTTGTCAAACGCTCCCTCTATATCCAGGGAGACCACAGTCGTGACCTTCTTCTGTTGAAGTCGGTCCCGTATGTGTCCTACCAGGTCATAGAGGGCGTCCTCCGTGCTCTTCTGGGGCATAAATCCGTACTGGCGAGTACTGAGCCTGGGTAATACGTGCCATTTTACCCTTCCTATTGCCATCTTCTCCAGTACTTTCCCAAGTACAGGGAGTAGGCCTATTGGTCTGTATGATTTCGGACTTTGGTAGTTCTCCTTCCCCGGCTTTCTTAGTGCGACCACCGTTGCTTCTTTCCATGGTCGTGGGAAGTGTCCGAGTTCGAGACATTTGTTCGCTATAGACCTGAAGGCTTCTGGGTTGTTTCTAATCGCGTGGAGGCATATGTCTGGTGTGAAACCGTCTATTCCAGGGGCCTTCTTTGGGTTGAAACTCTCTGCCGCTGTTAGTACTTCTTCCATAGTAAACGGTGGGTCATGTTTCTCATCATGACCCGGTCCGTTTACTTTTACCGCTAACTCCCTAGTCTGCTTGTGATCCGCGTTATCCTTCTCGTGCTCATCTTCAGGATAAAAGGTTTCTGAGAGCAGTTTCGCGGATTGCTTTGGCGTTAGCGGTTTTCCGTCTTTTTCCAGCGGCAGGTCCTCTTGTCTGGTTGTGGTTCTTCCTATTACCCTGTATATTCCGTCCCACATCCCCTCTCTGTCTTGTTTACTGCAGAAGTCCTTCCAGCTGTCTATCTGTGCTTTTTTAACCTTTAACTCATACTCTTCTTTTGTTTTCAGGTACTCTCGGACTACTTTCTCCCTTCGGACTGGCGCTGCGCAACGGATTCTCCTCTTCTTCGTTCGGACTTCTCTCTTCAGGCGGGCGAGCTCCTCCGACCACCATGGCAAGGTAAATTGCACGTTTGTTTTCTTTTTCGGGATAGCGTGGTTGCATGCTTTGCTAATCGTGTCTATGTACATGTCAGTCGTCTGTTCTAGTCGTCTGGTTTCTGTAATGATGTCTATTCTGTCACTGTCAATTTCTGAGTCTTGCTGTAATTGGGTCAGTTTCTCATGAAACTGATCCCAATTTGCCTTCCTCGTGTTGTACAGTCTAGTCGTTCGATTTATGTGCATGCCCTTCGCTTCCCTTAGGTTCAGTCGGAACGTGATTGCATTGTGGTCGGAGTTCACCAGTTGTTCGTCCACCTTCCAGTCCTCGACGTGTCCGAGGAGTTCCACTGAGCAGGCCGTGATGTCGACAGAGCTGGAGTATCTTTTCCCCCCTCTGACGGTGTCGAACGTTGGGATGTCGCCTATGTTGAGGATTTGCAGGTCCAGATCTTCCAGGGTTCCGGCCAGGTCTTCGCCCCTCTGGTCAATGTCCTCTGAGCCCCACCAGGTGTTGTGTGCGTTGCCGTCTCCCCCAATGATGACTTTCACGGTTTTGATGCTGTGTTTTATCTTTTCTAGGTGTTTTAGGTATGGCTCATACGGCGTGCTGGATCCTTCGGGCTCGAAGTAGAACGAGACTGCTAGTAACTCCCAGGCACTAGTTCTCAGTTTGACCACTGCGATGTTGGGCGTGGTCCATTGCGGGAGCAAGATGACGTCAAGGTCACTGTCGAAAACGACAATAGCCGCCTTGACTTTTCTGTCATCCTGTCCCGCGTACTGGAAGACTCTAGTGCCCTGGCTCTGCCCCATTCTACTCCTCGCCCCTACGTACGGTTCCTGTATCAGAGCAAAAGCTACCTTATTTTTTGTGGCTTCCAGCATCAATTCCTGTGTGGCCAGCTGTCTTCGCTGGAGGTTCGCTTGCACCACCCGGTAGGCTTTGGAGGGATTGGGAGTCGTCTGTGTCGTTGGGACCACTTTAGCAATAAGCCGTGGTAGCTCGTGCCAGTGCGTCCCATTTCCTCCTGACCGGGCACTCTTGGCTAAAGGCGTTGTGCTCCCTATTCTCCATCTTGGCCATCGAGCAGTTGCAACAGGAGGCGGGTATCTCGGCCAGCCAGTCCGCGCAGTTCGCTTTCATGTGCGGCCCCCCGCAGTGGCTACACTTCTCCACGGTTTCCTTACAGAAGCGTCTGCCATGGCCGTACGCTAGGCACCGGGAGCACTGTACTAGTGGCGACTGATCCGCCACTCTAACGCGTTGGAGGTCGATGTGCACCCCCCCGGCCTCCAGCATACGGCTCCATATCTGCGGGGAGACCTTCAACACAACATGGTTGAGATGCGCGTTCCTAGTTTTCCGCCTGAATTTTATCTCCAGTCTGTCCTCCTGTTCGCGGAGGTCTTTAAAAATCCTCCCATTCTGATTCCTCAAGGCTTTGACGATGTCCTCGTTTGTGTTGTACTGTAGTACATCCTTGAGGATCAGAAGGGGGTCCCTATTTTTTACCTCCTCCACGTTGAGGTGTTTTTCGGCCTTTTCTAATCTCTCCCTTATTCTATTTCTTTCTTCCTCCGTTCGACATCCCACTACGATTTTCCTGTCCTTAGCCTTTCGTATTCTGTCCACCCTAAAACCTCCCTCCTTCGCATTTATTGCCTCTCGTATGCGTTTAAGGACTTCTTCTCCAGTGTCTTCATCGTCCTTGGAGGAAACTACCACGGAGTGTAGTGTAGTAGGCTCGCCGGACTGTCTCACGGGCTGCCTTTGGACCACACTCGCGTAGGTGGTTCCCTCCAGGATTTCCTTCTGTTTTTCTAGAGCATCCTGGAGGCTCTCCATTCTTCGGGTGTTTTCTCGAAGGAGGTGGTTATGTTCCTCTATTTGCCTTTTGAGGTCTCGAGCTTCAATGGGGTCTTCTATATCTTTTCCCTTAGGCTTTTCCTTTGAGACGTCAATATTTTCCTTCTCGGTGTTTTTCCTCCTACTTCCCTTTATCAGGTTTTTCTCTTTCACCAAGAAGACGAGTCTGTCGGTAAGGCGAGCAACTTCTGTCTTTATTGGGTAGCTTACGTTTTTGGCCTTTTCCAGTTGTTTGCCTATGCCTTCTGCACAGTGTTTTGCCTCCGTTTCCCTATATCCAGGGTACTCTTCTGGTTCTTCTTCGCCTTTACTCACCTTTCCCTCAGAGTTTCCAGATATTTCAGCTTGCACACCTACCTCTTTCCACTGCTTTCCCGTGATTGGTTCTTCCTCGACCTCCTTCATCAGTTGATACATTCGGTCGAGTGCGGTGGTCACCTCGGTTTTAATGTCTTTCCTGATGTTAAGACCTTGGGCCAGGTAATGTTTGGCTTTGGCAAGACATTTTCGTGCCTCGGCGATCCGCTTACCGACTTTTGCGGGGCTCTCTTTGGTTTTTTGGCTAGTTTGTTTCGCGGCGACTGTGGGTTTATGGCTTTCCTCTGGTGGGGGCGGCACGGTTTCTTTTGCTCCTGTTGAGGTTTTTGGAGCCATTTTGTTTGGTGAGGTTTGTTCCTTCGTGCGTGTGCTTACTATCCTGATTGATAAGACTGGATTTGCGGTTGAGTTATTTTGTTGGGGCGAGGACTGGGCCGTACCTCCTACCAGCTCCAACCGCTCTACGCTCTTCCTGACATCTACAGATGTTTTCGCCAGGTCGATCAGGTCGTAAGTGTTGTCTCCCACTTGGGAGGGACCCTCGTTCATCGTTGGGGAGCCTGGTGTGGTCGGAGAGCCCGTCCTTGCCTCCTTGGTGAGTTTTTTCGGCGTACGAAACATTGTCAAAAGTCAGGGGTCGATTTTAAGTTTGTAAATTTGTAAAAGTTGTAAAAATATGTAAATAAAATGTCGATTTCTTAACTAACTTAGGTCTAAACACGCTTAATACACAATAATGAATTAGATAATAAAGTAGTTTCAAAATAAAATTATTATTTTTTCGACTCTATGTAGAGTCGGTCTGTTTTATAACACTCTAATGTTTCTCCTTCTCTGTTTCAGATGCCGCTTCCAGTATCAGCCGACCAGTGCACACTATGATGACGACTGTGGACGAGTGTGTGGATGGCGATGGGTAAGTAGTGTGCTTCACCTAGGTGAGTTATGTACCCGTGCTAGTATGATCTAGGCTGGTATGGGTAACCGCAGGGAGACAGAGCAAGTTTGAGTGGTTCTTCAGCTCTACCTAGTTTTTGTTAATTACGGTAGTCAAGAGCAAACGATGCTATGTTATACACAAGAAGTTTCGTCAAGATAGGAGCGTCGGTTCATGAGATATGAGGTTTTGTATTTTGGTCGGTACGGTCAAGGTCGGCCCCGGTTCGAGAGATATGAGGCCCAGCAGCAGATTTATGTGAGAGTGTGGTGTCAAACTTCACCCCCACACTTACAAACAGTGAGCCAGTCCTTGAAAGTACAAAAATGAAAAGAAATTTTTTGACTCTACCTAGAGTCGATCAGTTTTTGCCCTCGGACAACGGCTCTCTCTGGTAGCCCCGACCCCAGAGGTGCTCTCCCAATGTCACGGGGTGATGATGATTTTCACCTCTATGTAGAGTCAAGTTTTGACGTCTGGTAGAGCCCTTGTGGCCGGTGCCCGCAGAGAAAATCCCTGCCCTGTGCGTCTACAGAGTCGGGAGCTATGACCTAAATGATATTTTATTTCTAAGGGGGGGTTGGGGGGGGGGGGGGAAGGGGGGGTTGTTTGGAGCGAATGGAACCCAAGTGGGTTTCTTTGGTACTACTGAAGGTTGAGGGGTTTGGGGTTTATAAAGTGTGAGAGGGGGTGGGGGTGGGGGGGGGGGGGGTTCTTATATTTACTTAGTTGCAGGTACTGCTGCCGCCGCCGCCGCCGCCGCCGCCGGTGACCGTCGCCGCCGCCGCCGTCCAACGATTGAGTCTCAAGGTGAGTTGCTCCGGGGGGGGTGGGGGGTTGGTGTCCGGGGGGGGGGTCCACTTGTGTGAGTGTAACGAGCAGGGGGGGGGGTTTTTAGGGGGGGGGGCTGAAAATTTTGTCCTTTTTTGCCTCAGACGCACCGTTCCAGGGTTACAGCGATTTTCAGGTTTTCCTGCGGTTGGTAAACTATTTTGTGTTCTCTGGAAACCGCGTGGGAACCCTGGTGTTCTTCCTAAAAATCCTGGAGTGGTGTCCTCGTGTCGGGGGTGCTTATGTCCTATAGGTACCGCTTTTTCCCGGACTGATTTGTTCCTGGGGGATTCGGGATTCTCCTGTCAATCTGGCGAGTTAAGTACAATCAACCGCAAACGGCTGGTTTCCCTGTTTTGGAGTGGTTTTGGGAAAACTGCCGTATCTCCGGTGCTGGTTATCTCTCTGCCTTGGTCCAGGTGTCAGTCTGTTGGGGCTGAAATTCACTTTCTTCTCCTTGGTTGGTCTTTTTTCTACGTGGGTCTGTCTCTGGTCCAGACGTGGTCAAACTTTCAAAAGTGGCTCTCTTCCAGGGTGAGTACTTGACCAACTTTTGATTTTTGGAACTCTAAAGAGTGGCTGGTCCTCCAACTTCTACCGTCTTCTTGCTCACTGTATCCGCTTCCAGTGAGGAGATATCCACTCCAGAAGGTCCGAAGTTGGTGCTGGAGAGCTGGTGGTGGCTTAGACCTGTGAGATAACCCTGGAATTGCTTCAGGCGACCTCTGGTCGCATACTGAATTAATTTCAGCTCAGTTTTTTGATCAGACCTTCGGTTCCAGGGTTATGGTGGTACCAACTTAATTCGGTAATGGCGTCGCTCTTCCCTGGTTGGTTAGATCGTCCACCAAAGGCCCAAATATCGTCCTAAAATTAAAAGTAAAAGTATGCCGGGGTCAGTGATATATTTTCTGTCTGTCCTTTTTGTCTTACAGGTGGTAGCTCTTCCCGTTTATTTCCTGTGATTTTTCCAGGAAATTTTTCGGTTTACAAAAACTACCAAATGCGGTTTTTTGACAGGAACCAGGTGTAAATGGTCTGATTCCTGTTTAGGTCGGGGTTGACGGTTCAGAATTGGGAATGTACCCGTAATCTCTGTCTCTCTAGGTATCCCGGTTTGTGAATTGGGAAAATACCTATTAGGCTACCTACTTTCTTGCAGGTCTTCTATCTCCTGTGTTTTCCCACCGAAAAATCCCAGAATTTGCGAGAGCCTCGGGAGCCAGCAAGGTCACTGATTTCCGGGATAAAATTGGGGGGTCGTCGCGCTTAATCTCTCTCTGGATGTCTGGAACCGTTTCCCGCCACTACAATACACGTGTTGAGTGTCGTTTTTCGAGTCTAGCTCCGTCAGTTATGGTCCGAATTCACTTCTTCAAACGGATTTGAGTGTTTCTCGTCAAGGCACGTGTTTCGACGTATTGCACGTCGTGCTAAAGTGAATTCGGGCCCCACGTGCTTTTTGTTTTTATAGCTATAACTCACGATTGCGTGGCGGGAAAAATCCAAGATTCCGCTGGGAGTAAGTCCTGGTGGGGTCTTCCAAATTTCCAAAAGAAAATAAGTGGGTCACCGCTGAAAATCGTGCAGCGCACGGCCTCAAAGTTCCGTGCACGTGCAAAATGTTGTTTTTTGGAGATAACTCCGTCGTTTTTCCACTTTTCACAAAAATTTTTTCACTTTTATGATCCACTTTGCTGCGCGCACAACACTCTGAATTTTTGGCAAAATCGGAGCACTTTTCGCTATTTTTAAGATTTTTCGAGCGTGGAGACGCGTTAGAGAGCTGGCGTTTCGACTGCGGGCCAGGCGCAACTGGGTTAGGTTAGGTTAGGTTAGGTTAGGTTAGGTTAGGTTAGGTTAGGTTAGGTTAGGTTAGGTTAGGTTAGGTTAGGTTAGGTTAGGTTAGGTTAGGTTAGGTTAGGTTAGGTTAGGTTAGGTTAGGTTAGGTTAGGTTAGGTTAGGTTAGGTTAGGTTAGGTTAGGTTAGGTTAGGTTAGGTTAGGTTAGGTTAGGTTAGGTTAGGTTAGGTTAGGTTAGGTTAGGTTAGGTTAGGTTAGGTTAGGTTAGGTTAGGTTAGGTTAGGTTAGGTTAGGTTAGGTTAGGTTAGGTTAGGTTAGGTTAGGTTAGGTTAGGTTAGGTTAGGTTAGGTTAGGTTAGGTTAGGTTAGGTTAGGTTAGGTTAGGTTAGGTTAGGTTAGGTTAGGTTAGGTTAGGTTAGGTTAGGTTAGGTTAGGTTAGGTTAGGTTAGGTTAGGTTAGGTTAGGTTAGGTTAGGTTAGGTTAGGTTAGGTTAGGTTAGGTTAGGTTAGGTTAGGTTAGGTTAGGTTAGGTTAGGTTAGGTTAGGTTAGGTTAGGTTAGGTTAGGTTAGGTTAGGTTAGGTTAGGTTAGGTTAGGTTAGGTTAGGTTAGGTTAGGTTAGGTTAGGTTAGGTTAGGTTAGGTTAGGTTAGGTTAGGTTAGGTTAGGTTAGGTTAGGTTAGGTTAGGTTAGGTTAGGTTAGGTTAGGTTAGGTTAGGTTAGGTTAGGTTAGGTTAGGTTAGGTTAGGTTAGGTTAGGTTAGGTTAGGTTAGGTTAGGTTAGGTTAGGTTAGGTTAGGTTAGGTTAGGTTAGGTTAGGTTAGGTTAGGTTAGGTTAGGTTAGGTTAGGTTAGGTTAGGTTAGGTTAGGTTAGGTTAGGTTAGGTTAGGTTAGGTTAGGTTAGGTTAGGTTAGGTTAGGTTAGGTTAGGTTAGGTTAGGTTAGGTTAGGTTAGGTTAGGTTAGGTTAGGTTAGGTTAGGTTAGGTTAGGTTAGGTTAGGTTAGGTTAGGTTAGGTTAGGTTAGGTTAGGTTAGGTTAGGTTAGGTTAGGTTAGGTTAGGTTAGGTTAGGTTAGGTTAGGTTAGGTTAGGTTAGGTTAGGTTAGGTTAGGTTAGGTTAGGTTAGGTTAGGTTAGGTTAGGTTAGGTTAGGTTAGGTTAGGTTAGGTTAGGTTAGGTTAGGTTAGGTTAGGTTAGGTTAGGTTAGGTTAGGTTAGGTTAGGTTAGGTTAGGTTAGGTTAGGTTAGGTTAGGTTAGGTTAGGTTAGGTTAGGTTAGGTTAGGTTAGGTTAGGTTAGGTTAGGTTAGGTTAGGTTAGGTTAGGTTAGGTTAGGTTAGGTTAGGTTAGGTTAGGTTAGGTTAGGTTAGGTTAGGTTAGGTTAGGTTAGGTTAGGTTAGGTTAGGTTAGGTTAGGTTAGGTTAGGTTAGGTTAGGTTAGGTTAGGTTAGGTTAGGTTAGGTTAGGTTAGGTTAGGTTAGGTTAGGTTAGGTTAGGTTAGGTTAGGTTAGGTTAGGTTAGGTTAGGTTAGGTTAGGTTAGGTTAGGTTAGGTTAGGTTAGGTTAGGTTAGGTTAGGTTAGGTTAGGTTAGGTTAGGTTAGGTTAGGTTAGGTTAGGTTAGGTTAGGTTAGGTTAGGTTAGGTTAGGTTAGGTTAGGTTAGGTTAGGTTAGGTTAGGTTAGGTTAGGTTAGGTTAGGTTAGGTTAGGTTAGGTTAGGTTAGGTTAGGTTAGGTTAGGTTAGGTTAGGTTAGGTTAGGTTAGGTTAGGTTAGGTTAGGTTAGGTTAGGTTAGGTTAGGTTAGGTTAGGTTAGGTTAGGTTAGGTTAGGTTAGGTTAGGTTAGGTTAGGTTAGGTTAGGTTAGGTTAGGTTAGGTTAGGTTAGGTTAGGTTAGGTTAGGTTAGGTTAGGTTAGGTTAGGTTAGGTTAGGTTAGGTTAGGTTAGGTTAGGTTAGGTTAGGTTAGGTTAGGTTAGGTTAGGTTAGGTTAGGTTAGGTTAGGTTAGGTTAGGTTAGGTTAGGTTAGGTTAGGTTAGGTTAGGTTAGGTTAGGTTAGGTTAGGTTAGGTTAGGTTAGGTTAGGTTAGGTTAGGTTAGGTTAGGTTAGGTTAGGTTAGGTTAGGTTAGGTTAGGTTAGGTTAGGTTAGGTTAGGTTAGGTTAGGTTAGGTTAGGTTAGGTTAGGTTAGGTTAGGTTAGGTTAGGTTAGGTTAGGTTAGGTTAGGTTAGGTTAGGTTAGGTTAGGTTAGGTTAGGTTAGGTTAGGTTAGGTTAGGTTAGGTTGGGATTTTTGTTTGGTCCTTCTCATCTGTTTCCGAACTAACCTTACGTTGACGTAAAAAACTTTTGGTGACAATTAGCAGGGTCGAGCTAGGCTCCCTCGCGTTGTTGCCAACTGTTGTGGGTGGATAAATATGTCGTTGCCGGAGCGCAATAAGATAGGTAGGTTTCAAAAGGGCCCTTCTAAGGGCCAAACAATCGGCCCTTCTGAGGGCCAAACAACAATCGGCCCTTCTCAGGGCCACTCCATCGGCCCTTCTGAGGGCCACCCAACCGGCCCTTCTCAGGGCCCCCCAAAAGGCTCTTCTCAGGGCCAGACGACGTCGTCGGAGGAATACGACTCCGAAATGGAGGGAAGCCGGAAGCGGCCGTCCTCCTCGCTCTTCGTGCCCGGGGGATTTGACTCGGACACTGAGACCGAGGGGACCGTCGCTGCCAAGGTGAACTCGTCCAGAAGAGGGAAGGGGAAGACTGCTAAGGCAGGCCCGTCCAGGACTGAGTTCCTGAGGCCTTCTCCGCTGCCGTCGGTACTAGCTGACGACGGGGAGCTTGATGTGGTCCTGCGAACTAGGCGATTTAAGAAAGGGCCGGTCGCTGCCATCGCCGATCTCGCGACTGACACCGGGAGTGATTCTGATCTCTCCGCGATGGTCGGCGATCTCAGCGCACTGAATGCCCAAGAACTGAGGGCGCAGGCGGGCGAAAAGCTCGCTTGCATTTTAGAGGTTGCCAAAAAGTCTGGTAACCTCAAGGGCGAGTTTGTCGGCCGCCTGAAGAGGTCTGCTTCGACTATTAAGGATGTAGTCGAGGCTCTGGCGAGCAGGAGCGAGGCTGAGGAGACGCGAAGGCTAAGAGCGGAGAACAGCCGCCTGCGTCTAGAGGTCGAGTCCTGCAAGGCGGAAGTGAAGGCACTGCGTCGCGGCTTCTCCGAAGCAAGGACGGAGGCGGCTACCACTGCCGCCGCTGCTGCTGCCGCCACTGGGAATCAGGCTCCACTGGCCACAGTGATGAGAGACGAATTTGCGGAGGAGTTGAAGAGCTCCTTGATCAACACGTTCGGACAAATGTTGAATGCCCGACTCGCGGGGATTGAGGAGCGTCTCCTGCCGGCCCCGGTGGTTCGGCCACCACTGAGGGCGGATGCCGTTAGGGCGGCAGTGGCTTCCGCGCTACCAAAGGCTCGCAACCCTGCCCCCAAAGCGGGGAGGAATGCGGCGCCGGTGGCTGGACCCTCAGGGATGCCTGCCCCCGCCGCCGCTTCCCAGGGAAAGACCTGGGCAGCGGCGGTGGGTGGAGGAAGGGGCAGGGGTGGAACCTCCTCCACCACTCCCCCGAAGACTGCTGCCCCTCCCACAGTGGCACCGGTGGCTGGCCCCTCCAGAGTGACTGCCGCCGCCGCCGCTCCTGCCCAGGAAGAGACCTGGGCAACGGTGGCAAGAAAAGGAAGGAGAGGGGCCAGGGGGAAGAAATCCACTGCTCCTCCTGCCTCTGCCCCATTGACTGGCGCGAGGCCGAAGCCGGTGGCCCCCCCGAAGCCTAAGGTGGCGCTGAGGACCCCGAAGTCCGCGGCTGTGGTGCTGCTGTTGCAGCCTGAGGCCGCGGAAAAGGGGGCGACTTACAGCGCCATCCTTCAGAAGGCGCAGGAGCACATCGATCTCAAAGAGTTGGGGATCGATGAGCTCCGCTTCCGCCAGACGGCCACGGGAGCCAGGATGTTGGAGATACCTGGTTCCCAAAACGGCGAGAAGGCGGACAGGCTCGCGGAGAAGCTCCGCGACGTCCTGTCCGAGGTGGCGACAATCACCAGGCCCGTCAAATCCACCGACGTCCGGATTACGGGCCTGGATGACTCGGCCACCAAGGAGATAGTGGCCGCAGCGGTGGCTAGGGTGGGGGGCTGTGAAGCGCGGCTCGTTAAGGTCGGGGAATTGCAACCCGGCCTCGGCGGTGCGGGCTCCACCCTGGTGTCCTGCCCGATTTCAGCGGCCAAAGCGCTGCTGACAAAGGGTAGGCTGTTGGTCGGGTGGAGCTCGGCGCGAGTGGTGGCCCTAGGGGAACGCCCCATGCGCTGCTTCAAGTGCATGGGGCTGGGGCACACTCGTCCTCAGTGCCCCTCGTCAGCCGATAGGACGAACCTGTGCTTCCGGTGCGGAGGCACAGGTCACCGGGCGGCCACGTGCGGAAGGAGCGAACCCCGCTGCGCAATCTGCGCAGACTCGGGGCGCCCTTCCGGGCACGTAATGGGGGGACGCAGTTGCGAACCCCCAAAGACTAAGGGAAAGGCCCCCGGGACCAGGGCCACCCCGGCTACCTGTCAGGCCGCCCCAGAGGAAGTCGCAGCCCCGGAGGTGGAGGAGGTGATGTCTGAATAATGTATCAAGCCAGACATCACTTCCTCCAGACGAACCTCAACCACTGCGCTGGGGCCCAGGACCTGTTCGTTCAGTCCCTGGCGCAGTGGAAGATTGACGTGGCGGTCGCCACGGAGCCGTACTACGTCCCACCCCAACATCCTTCCTGGGTTGGGGACGTGGACGGCTCCGTGGCCATTGTGAGTGGCGGCCTCCCCCTCTCAATCGAAGAGAGGGGTGCAGGTTTCGTGGTGGCAAAGTGGGAGGAGTATTCGCTAGTCGGCGCATACTTCTCCCCTAACAGAACCGCTGCGGAGCTGGAGGTCTTTGTCGACCTCCTAGCCGCAGCGGTGAGAAGGCAGGCCCCACGACAGGTCCTCCTTATGGGGGACTTGAACGCCAAGGCCCGGGAATGGGGCAACCCCTCCACTGACTCTCGAGGGGAGATTGTCAGGGAGTGGGCAGTTGCCACGGGGCTAACCCTACTAAACAGAGGGTCAGCCCACACGTGCGTGCGGTGGAACGGGGGGTCCGTGGTGGATCTTACGTTCGCCACCCCATCCACCGCGGCACGTGCCCGGGCCTGGAGGGTGTTGTCGGAGGTTGAGACTCTCTCGGATCACAAGTATGTGCGGTTCGAGATCTCCACCTCCGACAACCAGGGAGGGGAAAGCGTGGTGCGAGCGAATTTCCCGCGCTGGACGATCAGCCGCCTCGACACCGAACTAGCTGCCGAGGCGGCTATCGTCCAGTCGTGGCTTGCCGCTCCCACGCACCCGGAAGTCGACACCGCAGCGGGTCGCTTCCGGGAGGCGGTGACGGCGGTGTGCGACGCCGCCATGCCGCGGTCGCGTCGCCGCCCAGGCCGTCGCGAGGTGTACTGGTGGAGCTCGGAGATAGCGGATCTCCGAGCGGCCTGCACAGAGGCGAGGCGCCCGTACACCCGCAGTAGGAGGCGGCGCAACGGCCGGACCGACGATCAGCTGTCAGATGAGGAACTGACAGCTGAGCGCCGGCTGTATAGCGCGTATCGGGAGGCGAGACGCGCGCTACAGCTGGCCGTCGGAAGGGCGAAGGCCCAGGCCTGGGCCGAGGTCCTGGAGGGCCTCGACAGGGACCCATGGGGCCGTCCGTACAGGGCTGCCCGGAAAAAGTTCCGAGGCCAGACGGCACCGGTAGCGGAGACCCTGCAGCCGGAGCTCCTCGGCCGGGTGATGGGGGGGCTCTTTCCCCTCAACGACCCCCTCCACGCCCCGCCGACGATGGCACCGCCGTCCCTCTACGGGGAGGTGGTCGACCCCGCCTCGATCCCAGCCGTGTCGGAGGCGGAGATGGAGGTGGCCGTCGACCGGCTAAAGGGCAAGAGGACGGCGCCGGGTCCAGACGGGATCCCGGCGCGCGTCCTCAGGATTGCCCTGAAGGAGTTGGGGGAACAGCTTCGGGAGCTGATGGACGCGTGCCTTGCGTCTGGACGGTTCCCGAAGCCGTGGAAGGACGGGCGGTTGTGCCTGTTGCGGAAGGAGGGTCGAGACGTTGACTCGCCCTCTGCATACAGGCCAATCGTGCTGCTGGATGACACGGGAAAGATGCTGGAAAGGGTGCTGGCTTCCCGTGTCATACAGCACCTGGAGGGAACTGGGCCTGACCTCTCGCAGGCCCAGTATGGGTTCAGAGCGGGGCGGTCTACGATAGACGCCCTGCTCTGGTTAAAAGAGTGGACCCAGGAGGCGGTCCGGGAGGGAGGAAAGGCGTTGGCCGTCTCTCTTGACATAGCCAACGCCTTCAACAGCCTGCCGCACTCGACGATACAGGAGGCGCTCCGTTATCACGGAGTGCCTCTGTATCTGCGGAGGCTGTTGGCGGACTACCTCCAGGACCGCGAGGTCCTGGTGGAAGGGCGCGACGGGCTGAGGCACCGTCGCGTCGTCCGCGGTGTTCCACAGGGGTCGGTACTGGGACCGCTCTTGTGGAACATTGGCTACGACTGGGTGCTGCGTGGCACGCTTCCCGCCAATATGCGGGTGGCGTGCTATGCGGACGATACCCTGGTCGTAGCCAAGGGGAGGGACCTTGGGGAGGCGGTGCGGCTGGCTGCGTTGGGGACAACCCTCGTGGTCGACCGCATCCGCTCCCTGGGACTGGAGGTCGCCCTCTCCAAGACCGAGGCCCTGTTGTTTCATGGGCCTCGGGGGGGACCCCCTCCAGGAACGCGTGTAGTTCTGGACGGGGTCTCGATCCGGGTTGGGACCCAGATGAAATATCTGGGTCTCATCCTGGACGGAAGGTGGACTTTTGGGGCGCACTTCACCCAACTGGCCCCAAAAGTCCTAGGAGCCGCCGCCGCATTAGGGAGGCTGCTGCCCAACGTGGGTGGCCCGAGCGCCAACTGCCGCCGGCTATACTCTGGAGTGATCCGGAGTATGGCCCTGTACGGGGCGCCGGTCTGGGTGGACGCCCTCGGTCGCGCGAACATGACCCTGCTGCGACGTCCGCAGCGGGTCATAGCGACGAGGGCGATACGCGGATACCGGACGGTGTCCTGGACGGCCGCATGCGTCCTGGCCGGTGATCCCCCTTGGGGGCTACAAGCGGAGATCCTCGCCGAAGTGTACCACTTCGTGGCGGCGAGGAGATCCCGCGGGGAGCCCCTAGTGTGGGAGGAGGTCGGACGCATACGGCGGCAGGCGCGGGTCGCCCTGTTGGCGCGGTGGACGGAGGACCTGGCTCCGCCGGTCCCTGGTCAGTGGACGGTGGAGGCCATCCGCCCGGTCCTCCGGGAGTGGTTGCGGCGGCGGTTCGGGTCGCTGACCTTCCGCCTGGTGCAGGTACTTTCCGGGCATGGCTGCTTCGGAAAGTATCTGCACCAGATTGCGAGACGGGAGGCGACCCCGGCCTGCCACGAATGTGGGGCGCCAGAGGATACGGCGCTCCACACGCTGGAGGTGTGTGCCGCGTGGGGTCCCATGCGACACACACTTTCAGCGATACTAGGCCGAGACCTCTCGCTGCCGAGCGTGGTAAGCGCCATGCTCTGCGGTGAGAGTGAGTGGCAGGCGATGGTCTCCTTTTGCGAAGCGGTGATGACGCAAAAGGAGGCTGCGGAGCGGATCAGGGAGGACGACGCCCACTCTGACCCGCTCCGGCGTAGACGTGCAAGGGGACGAAGGAGGCGGTATGGCCGCCTTCTCGATCCCCCGTAGTGGGGCCGCTGGTAGGGGGTCGGGGGACTCCTTGCCGGCCTGCACGGCCCCACACGTCTGGGGGGTGGCCTTTGGGATAAGGTTGCCCCTCCAAAGGCGCTGAGTGGCCCGAGATATCTACTCGGGCCTACCGCCAGGGCGAGATGGTGAATGCTAACGCGACCCCATCTCGCCCTATCTCGGCGGCGGTCTGCTCCCCGTGGTGGTTTTAGCCGGTAAGAGTCCGGCATAACCCATTGCCTCCCCCGAGGCATGGGTATCCATGAGGATTTCCCCACGGAAAAAAAAAAAAAAAAAAAAAAGGTTAGGTTAGGTTAGGTTAGGTTAGGTTAGGTTAGGTTAGGTTAGGTTAGGTTAGGTTAGGTTAGGTTAGGTTAGGTTAGGTTAGGTTAGGTTAGGTTAGGTTAGGTTAGGTTAGGTTAGGTTAGGTTAGGTTAGGTTAGGTTAGGTTAGGTTAGGTTAGGTTAGGTTAGGTTAGGTTAGGTTAGGTTAGGTTAGGTTAGGTTAGGTTAGGTTAGGTTAGGTTAGGTTAGGTTAGGTTAGGTTAGGTTAGGTTAGGTTAGGTTAGGTTAGGTTAGGTTAGGTTAGGTTAGGTTAGGTTAGGTTAGGTTAGGTTAGGTTAGGTTAGGTTAGGTTAGGTTAGGTTAGGTTAGGTTAGGTTAGGTTAGGTTAGGTTAGGTTAGGTTAGGTTAGGTTAGGTTAGGTTAGGTTAGGTTAGGTTAGGTTAGGTTAGGTTAGGTTAGGTTAGGTTAGGTTAGGTTAGGTTAGGTTAGGTTAGGTTAGGTTAGGTTAGGTTAGGTTAGGTTAGGTTAGGTTAGGTTAGGTTAGGTTAGGTTAGGTTAGGTTAGGTTAGGTTAGGTTAGGTTAGGTTAGGTTAGGTTAGGTTAGGTTAGGTTAGGTTAGGTTAGGTTAGGTTAGGTTAGGTTAGGTTAGGTTAGGTTAGGTTAGGTTAGGTTAGGTTAGGTTAGGTTAGGTTAGGTTAGGTTAGGTTAGGTTAGGTTAGGTTAGGTTAGGTTCGCCTTGACGCTCGGAACTTTTGGTGACAATTAGCAGGGTCGAGCTAGGCTCCCTCGCGTTGTTGCCAACTGTTGTGGGTTGTTAGCTGTTGCCAACTGTTGTGGGTTGGCGTGAATAATTAGCACGGTCGAGCTAGGCTCCTGTGCGTTGTTCCGCCTTCCCATATCAGGATGGACGAGAAGTCTGTTGTAAGCGGGGGAGGGTCACCCCCCCCCTGTCGTCGGGAGGCTGCTGAAGCCGGTCCGTCTTGCGAGGAAGCATTGCAGACTCCGCAATATGCGTTGCAGGCTGCGAAGCCCCTACGCAGGGCGAACGGGCGCTTCGTGAAAGGCCCTTCTAAGGGCCAGTCCCCGGGGGTTAAATCGGGGTCGGAGTCCGAGTCGTCGGCTGCGCCCAAAAAAGGCCCTCTTCAGGGCCCCTCCGGCACGGAGGAAGGGGCGGAGTCCGACTTCTCGGACATGTCTGTAGAAGAGGCGGCCAGGAAGCGGCCGTATTCCTCGTTCTTCGCGCCGGGGTATTTAGACTCCGACACGGAGACCGAGGGTGCGGCGGCTGCAAAGGTCGCGACGTCGAAGAGAGGAGGGGGCAAGGGGAGAGTTGCCAAAGTTGGGGGTCCGTCGAGGGAGGAGTTTCTCCGCCCTGCGATGGCGGATACCCTCAGCAAACGCTGCTACAGGGGGGCCTCTGAAAAGGCAGCCAGGGCGGACAGCGGCAATGAAGTCGCTTCCCTGGCGGAAAGCGACGCCAGTGCGCTGGACGCGCAATCGCTGAGGGCGCGGGCAGGAGAGAGCCTCTCCAACATCTTGGGGGTCGTCAAGAGGTCGTCGAACCTGAAGGGGGAGCTCGCTGGCCTCTTAAAAACTTCGGCGAGGTGCCTGCGAGAGGTCGTCGACGCCCTCGCCGAGCGGAGCGAGGCCAGGGAGACGCAGATGCTGAGGGCCGACAATGGCCGTCTACGCCTGGAGGTGGAGGCCTGCAAGGCAGAGGTGAAGGCGCTCCGTCGTGGGTTCTCGGAGGCCAAGACGGAGGCCGCCGTCGCCACTTCAGCTGCCGCCGCTGCTGCTGCATCTGCCTCCGTGGCGATGCAGGCTCCCCCAGGGATGGGGGAGATGCTGGAGGAGCTGAAGCGCTCCTTCTCCCTGACTTTCGGGGATATGTTAAGTGCCCGAATGGCGGGAATAGAGGAGCGCCTCTTGCCAGCGCCTGTTGTACGTCCGCCGCTGAGGGCGGACGCAAAGAGGGCTGCAGTGGATGCCGTACCACCGCCGCCGCCCAGGCCCATACCGGCAGTTGTCCCTACTGGTGACAGCTGGGCGACGGTGACGAGGAAAGGGAAGGGGAGGGGGAAATCCTCCGTCCCCTCAGCGGCTACCCCAGTGCCTGCTCCAGCGGCTGCCCCAGCTACTGCCCCAGCGCCTGCTCAAGTGGCTGCCCCAGTGGCTGCCCCAGGGCCGAGGAAGCGCGGGAAAAGGGGGAAGAAATCCTCCCCCCCTTCAGCGCCGGTGACTTTTGCCGCCGCCGCTGCGGCCCGCTCTGCGCCTGCGGCTGCTGCCGCTGTCAAGGCGGCGCCGAGGCCGATGGCGGCGCTACCGAGGGCCCCTAACTCCGCGGCGGTCGTGGTGACATTGCGTCCCGCGGCCCAGGAGGCCGGGGTCACCTACAGCGCCGTCCTGCAGCTGGCCCAGGACAAGATCAAACTCCGCGAGATCGGAATTGATCTTGTCCGATTCAGGCAGACGGCCACGGGAGCCAGGATGCTGGAGATTCCTGGCTCCCAAACAGAGGAGAAAGCCGACAGGCTCGCGGAGAAGCTCCGCGAGGTCCTGTCGGAGGTGGCCGTGGTGACCAGGCCCGTCAAAACGACGGACCTACGCGTCATCGGCCTGGACGACACGGCCACCAAGGAGAAGGTGGCCGCTGCAGTGGCCGAGGCGGGCCGCTGCGACGTCGGGCTCGTGAGGGCTGGAGAGGTGCGCACCGGCCCCGGAGGCACTGGCTCCACCATTGTCTCCTGCCCTGTCACGGCGGCCAAGGTGCTGCTGAAAGAGGGCAGGCTTTTGGTCGGGTGGAGCGTGGCACGGCTGGTGTCGTTGGGGGATCGCCCCATGCGCTGTTTCAAGTGCATGGGGCTGGGGCATACACGCCCCCAGTGCCCTTCCACGTCCGACAGGGGTGACCTGTGCTTCCGGTGTGGAAACACAGGTCACAAGGTGGCCACCTGCGGGCGGGCCGACCCCCACTGCGCTATATGCGCAGAGTCGGGGAGGCCGGCCGGGCACACAATGGGGACGCGAAGTTGCGTTCCCCCCAAGACGAAGGGGAGAACCGCTGGGGTCCGGACCACCCCAGTGACTCCACTGGTCGCTCCCGTCACGGGAGCGAGCCAAGCGACTTGCGAGGAGGTTGAGATGGCTGACTAATATGGATCAAGTCGGCCAACTCAACCTCCTACAGACGAACCTAAACCACTGCGCCAGGGCTCAAGATCTGCTTATGCAGTCCCTGGCGCAGTGGAACGTCGACTTGGCGGTCGCTGCGGAGCCGTACTTTGTCCCCTCTCAGCATGCGTGCTGGGCTGGGGACCTGGACGACTCCGTGGCCATCGTGGGAAGGGCGCATGGCGGTCCCCCCCTCTCGGTAGTAGAGAGAGGTGCGGGGTACGTGGTGGCCAAGTGGGGGGAGTATGCGGCAGTTGGCGCATACTTCTCCCCCAACAGAACCGCTGCGGAGCTGGAGGTCTTTATGGACCTCCTAGCCGCGGCGGTTAGAAGGCAGGTGCCACGTCAGGTCCTCTTTATGGGGGACCTGAACGCCAAGGCCCGGGACTGGGGCAACCCCTCTACCGACTCTCGTGGGGAGATTGTCAGGGAGTGGGGGGTTGCCACGGGACTGACCCTCTTGAATAGAGGGTCGGCCCACACGTGCGTGCGACAGCGAGGGGGGTCCGTGGTGGACGTATCGTTCGCCACCCCCGCTGTCGCGGCACGTGTCCAGTCGTGGAGGGTGATGTCGGAGGTGGAGACTCTCTCGGACCATAAATACATATGGTTCGAGATCTCCTCCACCACCGACATCCAAGGGGGGCAAGTGGCGCGAGCGGACTTCCCGCGCTGGGCGATCTCTCGCCTCGACGCCGAGGTGGCGTCCGAGGCGGCGATCGTCCAGTCGTGGTTCGCCGCGCCCACACACCCGGAGGCGGAAGTCGCAGCGAGCCGCTTCCGGGAGGCGGTGACCGCGGTGTGCGACGCCGCCATGCCTAGGAGCAGACGCCTCCCGGGCCGCCGGGAGGTCTATTGGTGGAGCTCGGAGATAGCGGATCTCCGAGCCGCCTGCTCGGCGGCGCGCCGCTCCTACGCTCACCGTAGGAGGCGACGTCACGGGCGGACCGACGGCGAGCTGTCAGCCGAGGAGCTGACAGCCGAGGAGCAGCTGTACAGCTCCTACCGCGAGGCGAAGCGGGAGCTGCAGCTGGCCATCGGTCGGGCCAAGGAGCGGTCCTGGCGCGAGGCCCTGGAGGGCCTCGATAGGGATCCGTGGGGGCGCCCGTATAGAGCGGCCCGGAAGAAATTCCGGGGCCAGGCGCCCCCGGTTGCGGAGTCCCTGGAGCCGGAGATCCTGGGCGGGGTGTTGGAGGGGCTTTTCCCCGCCATCGACCCCCACCACACCCCGCCCGCGATGGCGGCGCCCTCCTCGCCGGTCGAGGAGGTGGACCCGGACTCCATCCCACCTGTCTCAGAGGTGGAGATGGAGTTGGCCGTCGGCCGCCTGAGCGGCAAACGGACGGCGCCGGGTCCGGACGGGATCCCGAAGAGGGTCCTGAGGATCGCCCTCAGGGAGATGGGCGATCGGCTTCGGGAGCTGTTCGACGTGTGCATCACGTCCGGACGGTTCCCGAAGCTGTGGAAGGACGGCCGGCTGTGCCTGTTGCGGAAGGAGGGTCGTGCCGTAGACTCGCCTTCCGCATACAGGCCAATAGTGCTGCTCGACGACGCGGGGAAGCTGCTGGAAAGAGTGGTGGCTTCCCGCGTCGTCCGGCACCTAGGCGGCACTGGGCCTCAGTTGTCGGAGGCCCAGTTTGGGTTCAGAGCGAGGCGGTCAACGATCGACGCCTTGCTCTGGCTCAAGGGGTGGACGCAGGAGGCGGTCCGGGAGGGGGATAAGGCGTTGGCTGTCTCGCTGGACATTGCCAACGCCTTCAACAGTCTGCCGCACGGAACGATACAGGAGGCGCTCCGTTACCACGGGGTGC
>OX596064.1:7500-15000 GCA_951394065.1 Venusia cambrica | reverse complement strand
AGGTTAGGTTAGGTTGGTTAGGTTAGGTTAGGTTAGGTTAGGTTAGGTTAGGTTAGGTTAGGTTAGGTTAGGTTAGGTTAGGTTAGGTTAGGTTAGGTTAGGTTAGGTTAGGTTAGGTTAGGTTAGGTTAGGTTAGGTTAGGTTAGGTTAGGTTAGGTTAGGTTAGGTTAGGTTAGGTTAGGTTAGGTTAGGTTAGGTTAGGTTAGGTTAGGTTAGGTTAGGTTAGGTTAGGTTAGGTTAGGTTAGGTTAGGTTAGGTTAGGTTAGGTTAGGTTAGGTTAGGTTAGGTTAGGTTAGGTTAGGTTAGGTTAGGTTAGGTTAGGTTAGGTTAGGTTAGGTTAGGTTAGGTTAGGTTAGGTTAGGTTAGGTTAGGTTAGGTTAGGTTAGGTTAGGTTAGGTTAGGTTAGGTTAGGTTAGGTTAGGTTAGGTTAGGTTAGGTTAGGTTAGGTTAGGTTAGGTTAGGTTAGGTTAGGTTAGGTTAGGTTAGGTTAGGTTAGGTTAGGTTAGGTTAGGTTAGGTTAGGTTAGGTTAGGTTAGGTTAGGTTAGGTTAGGTTAGGTTAGGTTAGGTTAGGTTAGGTTAGGTTAGGTTAGGTTAGGTTAGGTTAGGTTAGGTTAGGTTAGGTTAGGTTAGGTTAGGTTAGGTTAGGTTAGGTTAGGTTAGGTTAGGTTAGGTTAGGTTAGGTTAGGTTAGGTTAGGTTAGGTTAGGTTAGGTTAGGTTAGGTTAGGTTAGGTTAGGTTAGGTTAGGTTAGGTTAGGTTAGGTTAGGTTAGGTTAGGTTAGGTTAGGTTAGGTTAGGTTAGGTTAGGTTAGGTTAGGTTAGGTTAGGTTAGGTTAGGTTAGGTTAGGTTAGGTTAGAGTTAGGTTAGGTTAGGTTAGGTTAGGTTAGGTTAGGTTAGGTTAGGTTAGGTTAGGTTAGGTTAGGTTAGGTTAGGTTAGGTTAGGTTAGGTTAGGTTAGGTTAGGTTAGGTTAGGTTAGGTTAGGTTAGGTTAGGTTAGGTTAGGTTAGGTTAGGTTAGGTTAGGTTAGGTTAGGTTAGGTTAGGTTAGGTTAGGTTAGGTTAGGTTAGGTTAGGTTAGGTTAGGTTAGGTTAGGTTAGGTTAGGTTAGGTTAGGTTAGGTTAGGTTAGGTTAGGTTAGGTTAGGTTAGGTTAGGTTAGGTTAGGTTAGGTTAGGTTAGGTTAGGTTAGGTTAGGTTAGGTTAGGTTAGGTTAGGTTAGGTTAGGTTAGGTTAGGTTAGGTTAGGTTAGGTTAGGTTAGGTTAGGTTAGGTTAGGTTAGGTTAGGTTAGGTTAGGTTAGGTTAGGTTAGGTTAGGTTAGGTTAGGTTAGGTTAGGTTAGGTTAGGTTAGGTTAGGTTAGGTTAGGTTAGGTTAGGTTAGGTTAGGTTAGGTTAGGTTAGGTTAGGTTAGGTTAGGTTAGGTTAGGTTAGGTTAGGTTAGGTTAGGTTAGGTTAGGTTAGGTTAGGTTAGGTTAGGTTAGGTTAGGTTAGGTTAGGTTAGGTTAGGTTAGGTTAGGTTAGGTTAGGTTAGGTTAGGTTAGGTTAGGTTAGGTTAGGTTAGGTTAGGTTAGGTTAGGTTAGGTTAGGTTAGGTTAGGTTAGGTTAGGTTAGGTTAGGTTAGGTTAGGTTAGGTTAGGTTAGGTTAGGTTAGGTTAGGTTAGGTTAGGTTAGGTTAGGTTAGGTTAGGTTAGGTTAGGTTAGGTTAGGTTAGGTTAGGTTAGGTTAGGTTAGGTTAGGTTAGGTTAGGTTAGGTTAGGTTAGGTTAGGTTAGGTTAGGTTAGGTTAGGTTAGGTTAGGTTAGGTTAGGTTAGGTTAGGTTAGGTTAGGTTAGGTTAGGTTAGGTTAGGTTAGGTTAGGTTAGGTTAGGTTAGGTTAGGTTAGGTTAGGTTAGGTTAGGTTAGGTTAGGTTAGGTTAGGTTAGGTTAGGTTAGGTTAGGTTAGGTTAGGTTAGGTTAGGTTAGGTTAGGTTAGGTTAGGTTAGGTTAGGTTAGGTTAGGTTAGGTTAGGTTAGGTTAGGTTAGGTTAGGTTAGGTTAGGTTAGGTTAGGTTAGGTTAGGTTAGGTTAGGTTAGGTTAGGTTAGGTTAGGTTAGGTTAGGTTAGGTTAGGTTAGGTTAGGTTAGGTTAGGTTAGGTTAGGTTAGGTTAGGTTAGGTTAGGTTAGGTTAGGTTAGGTTAGGTTAGGTTAGGTTAGGTTAGGTTAGGTTAGGTTAGGTTAGGTTAGGTTAGGTTAGGTTAGGTTAGGTTAGGTTAGGTTAGGTTAGGTTAGGTTAGGTTAGGTTAGGTTAGGTTAGGTTAGGTTAGGTTAGGTTAGGTTAGGTTAGGTTAGGTTAGGTTAGGTTAGGTTAGGTTAGGTTAGGTTAGGTTAGGTTAGGTTAGGTTAGGTTAGGTTAGGTTAGGTTAGGTTAGGTTAGGTTAGGTTAGGTTAGGTTAGGTTAGGTTAGGTTAGGTTAGGTTAGGTTAGGTTAGGTTAGGTTAGGTTAGGTTAGGTTAGGTTAGGTTAGGTTAGGTTAGGTTAGGTTAGGTTAGGTTAGGTTAGGTTAGGTTAGGTTAGGTTAGGTTAGGTTAGGTTAGGTTAGGTTAGGTTAGGTTAGGTTAGGTTAGGTTAGGTTAGGTTAGGTTAGGTTAGGTTAGGTTAGGTTAGGTTAGGTTAGGTTAGGTTAGGTTAGGTTAGGTTAGGTTAGGTTAGGTTAGGTTAGGTTAGGTTAGGTTAGGTTAGGTTAGGTTAGGTTAGGTTAGGTTAGGTTAGGTTAGGTTAGGTTAGGTTAGGTTAGGTTAGGTTAGGTTAGGTTAGGTTAGGTTAGGTTAGGTTAGGTTAGGTTAGGTTAGGTTAGGTTAGGTTAGGTTAGGTTAGGTTAGGTTAGGTTAGGTTAGGTTAGGTTAGGTTAGGTTAGGTTAGGTTAGGTTAGGTTAGGTTAGGTTAGGTTAGGTTAGGTTAGGTTAGGTTAGGTTAGGTTAGGTTAGGTTAGGTTAGGTTAGGTTAGGTTAGGTTAGGTTAGGTTAGGTTAGGTTAGGTTAGGTTAGGTTAGGTTAGGTTAGGTTAGGTTAGGTTAGGTTAGGTTAGGTTAGGTTAGGTTAGGTTAGGTTAGGTTAGGTTAGGTTAGGTTAGGTTAGGTTAGGTTAGGTTAGGTTAGGTTAGGTTAGGTTAGGTTAGGTTAGGTTAGGTTAGGTTAGGTTAGGTTAGGTTAGGTTAGGTTAGGTTAGGTTAGGTTAGGTTAGGTTAGGTTAGGTTAGGTTAGGTTAGGTTAGGTTAGGTTAGGTTAGGTTAGGTTAGGTTAGGTTAGGTTAGGTTAGGTTAGGTTAGGTTAGGTTAGGTTAGGTTAGGTTAGGTTAGGTTAGGTTAGGTTAGGTTAGGTTAGGTTAGGTTAGGTTAGGTTAGGTTAGGTTAGGTTAGGTTAGGTTAGGTTAGGTTAGGTTAGGTTAGGTTAGGTTAGGTTAGGTTAGGTTAGGTTAGGTTAGGTTAGGTTAGGTTAGGTTAGGTTAGGTTAGGTTAGGTTAGGTTAGGTTAGGTTAGGTTAGGTTAGGTTAGGTTAGGTTAGGTTAGGTTAGGTTAGGTTAGGTTAGGTTAGGTTAGGTTAGGTTAGGTTAGGTTAGGTTAGGTTAGGTTAGGTTAGGTTAGGTTAGGTTAGGTTAGGTTAGGTTAGGTTAGGTTAGGTTAGGTTAGGTTAGGTTAGGTTAGGTTAGGTTAGGTTAGGTTAGGTTAGGTTAGGTTAGGTTAGGTTAGGTTAGGTTAGGTTAGGTTAGGTTAGGTTAGGTTAGGTTAGGTTAGGTTAGGTTAGGTTAGGTTAGGTTAGGTTAGGTTAGGTTAGGTTAGGTTAGGTTAGGTTAGGTTAGGTTAGGTTAGGTTAGGTTAGGTTAGGTTAGGTTAGGTTAGGTTAGGTTAGGTTAGGTTAGGTTAGGTTAGGTTAGGTTAGGTTAGGTTAGGTTAGGTTAGGTTAGGTTAGGTTAGGTTAGGTTAGGTTAGGTTAGGTTAGGTTAGGTTAGGTTAGGTTAGGTTAGGTTAGGTTAGGTTAGGTTAGGTTAGGTTAGGTTAGGTTAGGTTAGGTTAGGTTAGGTTAGGTTAGGTTAGGTTAGGTTAGGTTAGGTTAGGTTAGGTTAGGTTAGGTTAGGTTAGGTTAGGTTAGGTTAGGTTAGGTTAGGTTAGGTTAGGTTAGGTTAGGTTAGGTTAGGTTAGGTTAGGTTAGGTTAGGTTAGGTTAGGTTAGGTTAGGTTAGGTTAGGTTAGGTTAGGTTAGGTTAGGTTAGGTTAGGTTAGGTTAGGTTAGGTTAGGTTAGGTTAGGTTAGGTTAGGTTAGGTTAGGTTAGGTTAGGTTAGGTTAGGTTAGGTTAGGTTAGGTTAGGTTAGGTTAGGTTAGGTTAGGTTAGGTTAGGTTAGGTTAGGTTAGGTTAGGTTAGGTTAGGTTAGGTTAGGTTAGGTTAGGTTAGGTTAGGTTAGGTTAGGTTAGGTTAGGTTAGGTTAGGTTAGGTTAGGTTAGGTTAGGTTAGGTTAGGTTAGGTTAGGTTAGGTTAGGTTAGGTTAGGTTAGGTTAGGTTAGGTTAGGTTAGGTTAGGTTAGGTTAGGTTAGGTTAGGTTAGGTTAGGTTAGGTTAGGTTAGGTTAGGTTAGGTTAGGTTAGGTTAGGTTAGGTTAGGTTAGGTTAGGTTAGGTTAGGTTAGGTTAGGTTAGGTTAGGTTAGGTTAGGTTAGGTTAGGTTAGGTTAGGTTAGGTTAGGTTAGGTTAGGTTAGGTTAGGTTAGGTTAGGTTAGGTTAGGTTAGGTTAGGTTAGGTTAGGTTAGGTTAGGTTAGGTTAGGTTAGGTTAGGTTAGGTTAGGTTAGGTTAGGTTAGGTTAGGTTAGGTTAGGTTAGGTTAGGTTAGGTTAGGTTAGGTTAGGTTAGGTTAGGTTAGGTTAGGTTAGGTTAGGTTAGGTTAGGTTAGGTTAGGTTAGGTTAGGTTAGGTTAGGTTAGGTTAGGTTAGGTTAGGTTAGGTTAGGTTAGGTTAGGTTAGGTTAGGTTAGGTTAGGTTAGGTTAGGTTAGGTTAGGTTAGGTTAGGTTAGGTTAGGTTAGGTTAGGTTAGGTTAGGTTAGGTTAGGTTAGGTTAGGTTAGGTTAGGTTAGGTTAGGTTAGGTTAGGTTAGGTTAGGTTAGGTTAGGTTAGGTTAGGTTAGGTTAGGTTAGGTTAGGTTAGGTTAGGTTAGGTTAGGTTAGGTTAGGTTAGGTTAGGTTAGGTTAGGTTAGGTTAGGTTAGGTTAGGTTAGGTTAGGTTAGGTTAGGTTAGGTTAGGTTAGGTTAGGTTAGGTTAGGTTAGGTTAGGTTAGGTTAGGTTAGGTTAGGTTAGGTTAGGTTAGGTTAGGTTAGGTTAGGTTAGGTTAGGTTAGGTTAGGTTAGGTTAGGTTAGGTTAGGTTAGGTTAGGTTAGGTTAGGTTAGGTTAGGTTAGGTTAGGTTAGGTTAGGTTAGGTTAGGTTAGGTTAGGTTAGGTTAGGTTAGGTTAGGTTAGGTTAGGTTAGGTTAGGTTAGGTTAGGTTAGGTTAGGTTAGGTTAGGTTAGGTTAGGTTAGGTTAGGTTAGGTTAGGTTAGGTTAGGTTAGGTTAGGTTAGGTTAGGTTAGGTTAGGTTAGGTTAGGTTAGGTTAGGTTAGGTTAGGTTAGGTTAGGTTAGGTTAGGTTAGGTTAGGTTAGGTTAGGTTAGGTTAGGTTAGGTTAGGTTAGGTTAGGTTAGGTTAGGTTAGGTTAGGTTAGGTTAGGTTAGGTTAGGTTAGGTTAGGTTAGGTTAGGTTAGGTTAGGTTAGGTTAGGTTAGGTTAGGTTAGGTTAGGTTAGGTTAGGTTAGGTTAGGTTAGGTTAGGTTAGGTTAGGTTAGGTTAGGTTAGGTTAGGTTAGGTTAGGTTAGGTTAGGTTAGGTTAGGTTAGGTTAGGTTAGGTTAGGTTAGGTTAGGTTAGGTTAGGTTAGGTTAGGTTAGGTTAGGTTAGGTTAGGTTAGGTTAGGTTAGGTTAGGTTAGGTTAGGTTAGGTTAGGTTAGGTTAGGTTAGGTTAGGTTAGGTTAGGTTAGGTTAGGTTAGGTTAGGTTAGGTTAGGTTAGGTTAGGTTAGGTTAGGTTAGGTTAGGTTAGGTTAGGTTAGGTTAGGTTAGGTTAGGTTAGGTTAGGTTAGGTTAGGTTAGGTTAGGTTAGGTTAGGTTAGGTTAGGTTAGGTTAGGTTAGGTTAGGTTAGGTTAGGTTAGGTTAGGTTAGGTTAGGTTAGGTTAGGTTAGGTTAGGTTAGGTTAGGTTAGGTTAGGTTAGGTTAGGTTAGGTTAGGTTAGGTTAGGTTAGGTTAGGTTAGGTTAGGTTAGGTTAGGTTAGGTTAGGTTAGGTTAGGTTAGGTTAGGTTAGGTTAGGTTAGGTTAGGTTAGGTTAGGTTAGGTTAGGTTAGGTTAGGTTAGGTTAGGTTAGGTTAGGTTAGGTTAGGTTAGGTTAGGTTAGGTTAGGTTAGGTTAGGTTAGGTTAGGTTAGGTTAGGTTAGGTTAGGTTAGGTTAGGTTAGGTTAGGTTAGGTTAGGTTAGGTTAGGTTAGGTTAGGTTAGGTT
The DNA here is from genome assembly GCA_951394065.1 of Venusia cambrica. Taxonomy (NCBI): domain Eukaryota; kingdom Metazoa; phylum Arthropoda; class Insecta; order Lepidoptera; family Geometridae; genus Venusia; species Venusia cambrica. Next base: position 8,470 of record OX596064.1, on the reverse strand, counting down.
AGGTTAGGTTAGGTTAGGTTAGGTTAGGTTAGGTTAGGTTAGGTTAGGTTAGGTTAGGTTAGGTTAGGTTAGGTTAGGTTAGGTTAGGTTAGGTTAGGTTAGGTTAGGTTAGGTTAGGTTAGGTTAGGTTAGGTTAGGTTAGGTTAGGTTAGGTTAGGTTAGGTTAGGTTAGGTTAGGTTAGGTTAGGTTAGGTTAGGTTAGGTTAGGTTAGGTTAGGTTAGGTTAGGTTAGGTTAGGTTAGGTTAGGTTAGGTTAGGTTAGGTTAGGTTAGGTTAGGTTAGGTTAGGTTAGGTTAGGTTAGGTTAGGTTAGGTTAGGTTAGGTTAGGTTAGGTTAGGTTAGGTTAGGTTAGGTTAGGTTAGGTTAGGTTAGGTTAGGTTAGGTTAGGTTAGGTTAGGTTAGGTTAGGTTAGGTTAGGTTAGGTTAGGTTAGGTTAGGTTAGGTTAGGTTAGGTTAGGTTAGGTTAGGTTAGGTTAGGTTAGGTTAGGTTAGGTTAGGTTAGGTTAGGTTAGGTTAGGTTAGGTTAGGTTAGGTTAGGTTAGGTTAGGTTAGGTTAGGTTAGGTTAGGTTAGGTTAGGTTAGGTTAGGTTAGGTTAGGTTAGGTTAGGTTAGGTTAGGTTAGGTTAGGTTAGGTTAGGTTAGGTTAGGTTAGGTTAGGTTAGGTTAGGTTAGGTTAGGTTAGGTTAGGTTAGGTTAGGTTAGGTTAGGTTAGGTTAGGTTAGGTTAGGTTAGGTTAGGTTAGGTTAGGTTAGGTTAGGTTAGGTTAGGTTAGGTTAGGTTAGGTTAGGTTAGGTTAGGTTAGGTTAGGTTAGGTTAGGTTAGGTTAGGTTAGGTTAGGTTAGGTTAGGTTAGGTTAGGTTAGGTTAGGTTAGGTTAGGTTAGGTTAGGTTAGGTTAGGTTAGGTTAGGTTAGGTTAGGTTAGGTTAGGTTAGGTTAGGTTAGGTTAGGTTAGGTTAGGTTAGGTTAGGTT